>JARQZJ010000057.1:0-12500 GCA_030704895.1 Henosepilachna vigintioctopunctata | reverse complement strand
GGTTTATTCAATACCGCTGTTGATGCAAGTAATAACTGAAATTTTATTAAACATTATAACATACATGACAATACATATACAATGACGTTACACTACCTGAATCAACAACAAGTACACTTTAAACAATTATGTTTTACTATACTATGTATAACAACTTATAACGACAATATTAACAAACATCGAATGTAGCTCCTCGTACCGCTGGTCTAATTGTTCTCTCGTGCCTTATTATCACTGCCGCTCTCCCCTCCAGGCATGATGCCGCACGCATCCTTAGTTTGGATGAAACCCCAAACTTATATATATATATATATATATATATATATATATATATATATATATATATATATATATATATATATATATATATATATTGTATTGTATTGTAAACGTATAAGTAATATGTAGAAAGTGGACTGTATTTTTATTTTAAGGAGAAGCTAATTCGTCTAAAAACGTACTGAGAATAAATATGTTCAAATGTAATATTAATATAATGTAATAAAAGTAATATAATGAATAAAACAAAGTAAAGTAATCAATCAATGTAATTCATGTACATACGACACTCCACTTACCCCGAAGTAGTCCAGGAAAGGAATAGAGACTTGCAAGGGCAACTAGGACGATGTGGAATTGTCCTTCGGAGTCACTCGCCATAATATGTCTGTAGGGCACTAAATATTTTGTAGTGAAAGATGTACGTTTCAGTATTAATAGTATTCAATATCAATTCTCCGTCACTCACGACGTCTTGTACACGATGTCTCTCTCATTTTCAATTTCATCACATCTGGTCAAAAGGAGGTATTCAGGATGGTCGTATGGTAAACAATAGAACGGTTTAGGTATAATGCGTATGCATGATCTAATGTAATAAGAAAATGAAGTAAAGTTAAGATATTATATTCCGTTCATCATCAACAATCATTCATAACCATTGAGTAAAGACGAACCATATATATATATATATATATATATATATATATATATATATATATATATATATATATATATATATATATATATATATATATATATATATATATATATATATATATATATATATATATATATATATATATATATATAATAGAAAATATATATTTGGGATAGCAGTCTTCAGGTTGAAATAAGTGTACTCTTTTCTTTGTATCTCAAGCTTTCGAGAATTATATTTATCTCTTCATCAGGAGCAACTAGAATATTGAAAGTGAGAAAATGTCAAATATACATAGATATGTGGTAACTTACGAATTGAGGTTGTATCAAAAAGATGCTGAAATTTACTGAAAATTCATATAAAAGATACTCAAAATGAAAACAAACGCATAACATGTAGGGATGGAGAATCAAAAATGATCTAGACAAGGTTATAGTTGAATCCGAAAACAAAGAATGACACTTATAGGTTAACGTTCCATCATAGAAAAATCGCGAATTACGCGATGTCTCCATCATTCACAGAACCACTACACATCGCCAGTACCAACCCACACACACATCCATAAACACAACAAATCAAACCGAGTGACATGTTTAACTACTGACACTGACAGTATTCAGACTGGGACAACTGTTATGTCTTTTGGCATCGTAGTCAATTAAGTAGGAAAATATCGAACTCAGACCGTCAATGTCTCTACGAGAGTTCATGCTGTTCTTATTCTTGAGATACAAAGAAAAGAGTACACTTATTTCAACCTGAAGACTGCTATCCCAAATATATATTTTCTATTATTATATTATCAAACCAGTCAAAATATATTTGTTATTTATATATATATATATACATACATATATATATATATATATATATATATATATATATATATATATATATATATATATATATATAGGTTTATTTTTTACTAGGTTAATGTCATCAAATAACTTTCACAATTAATAACTATCTTCAATAATACAAAAACTTATATTTACGCGTTTCGATTATACATCGTTTTCAAAATATCTAATATCAATTCAATCTATAATTCAACTATCTTTACATAATTCATAAATCAATTCGTAGGTGTCGCGTTTGTCTCGTCACATGATAAATTTCTCTCTTCTTTCATCTCGTCTCAGTCTTCAAGGTGGATTATATTATGATATATTCTTCCGAAATACTCTATGTCAGATCTTGAACAAACCGATTATTTAAAAGAGAATACACCAGATATATAACCAAACAAACCAAAAAAAGAATAATATCGATGTAGATGTCAAATACATTGGAATGGAATATATACCAGAGATATCTTATAAAATAAGTAATGTCCTGAAGAAATATAATATAAAAATAAGTCATAAACCAAACAATATAACTGGTTCATTATACACCAAGTTAAAACCAAGAATTGAATTAAAAAACGAAACTCATACTGTATATTCAATAAATTGCATTGATTGTGATTCATGTTATATAGGCAACACAAAACAATACTTACACAGGAGATTATATGAACATGAATATTCGGTGAGAACAAACAAGAAAACAACTGCCCTTGCAAAACATGCAATCGAGCAACTTCATTCATTTGATTTTGGAAATGCGAAGATTATCGGAAAAGAAAAAAATCAACAGAAGAGGAATATTATGGAGATGATAGCCATCCAAAGAGAAGAAAAGACAACTGTCAATTCAAGATCTGACATAGAGTATTTCGGAAGAATATATCATAATATAATCTCCACCTTGAAGACTGAGACGAGATGAAAGAAGAGAGAAATTTATCATGTGACGAGACAAACGCGACACCTACGAATTGATTTATAAATTATGTAAAGATAGTTGAATTATAGATTGAATTGATATTAGATATTTTGAAAACGATGTATAATCGAAACGCGTAAATATAAGTTTTTGTATTATTGAAGATAGTTATTAATTGTGAAAGTTATTTGATGACATTAACCTAGTAAAAAATAAACCTAAATATAAAAGTGTCAGGAAATTTAAAACAAGTTTATATATATATATATATATATATATATATATATATATATATATATATATATATATATATATATATATATATATATATATATATATATATATATATATATATATATATATATATATATATATATATATATATATATATATATATATATATATATATATATATATATATATATATATATATATATATATATATATATATATACATTAATGAGATTGAATTCTCGCTTAACTCTTGGTGAAACATAATTGATTACTAAAATAAATTAAACTCTTGGCTTAATGTTTCACGATTTATTTAACAATATGTAGAGTCAACATGTTTCGAGCGTTAGCTCATTTTCAAGGCTCAATTTTCAGTCTTGAAAATGAGCTAACGCTCGAAACATGTTGACTATACATATTGTTAAATAAATCGTGAAACATTAAGCCAAGAGTTCAATTTATTTTAATATATATATATATATATATATATATATATATATATATATATATATATATATATACATAATATCATAATATTTCTCACACCATCATTATCTAATATCTTCCCCGAAAAATGTGAGCTCATCGCGAAAATCATTCCCCGAGCTTCCGCTGATATTCTCAACAGTACAACTATGCTCAAATACGTTAGCGGCCTCGTTTCCTTCTCTCGCGTTCCCATCAATTAGCTTGACGAAAACTTCCCTAAAAATAGCGCTAATGAGTAGCTTCACGAATTTTACGTTCACAACGATTAATACGTGCTGTGTTCGTCACGAACGTCACCTCCTGAAAGCTCTTCTACTCCAACCAAACATCTCCATCTTTTCAATCACTGATACTAATTTGAAACACAATCTCACATTTGCAAATTATTACACCTTTCAGTGTAACAACCTTAACAGAGCTATTCGCAGCACTGCTTCTTTGTTCACACTTTTCTCCATAAGACAGAATTCAATATACCAAACCAATTATCTAACCTAGAATGTGTAGTGGCGAAAGTTCAACTCAACAACATACCAGTAGCTGTATTTATCTCCCCTGCGACATTATTCCAGTCGGCATTCTAGATTATATAAGTTCTATTCCCCATTCCATTATTATGGGCGATTTCAACGCCCGAAATATTCAATTTGTTGACCTCTCTACAAACAGAACCGCCCGGATACTGTCCGAATGCCTCATTCGAAATAATCTATGGCGCTATTACGACGTCGACCCAACATTTTTCAATCATGCCGGCATGTCTATTTAGGACTACATCATTACCACCTCCGATCTCATGCAATACTTCGAAGAACCCTGCTTCATAGGGCAATCAATCACCTGTGACTCTCTACCATCACTTATCCACTCAAATATAGCCAACCTCCCAACCATTGGTCCCTCATTCATAACGACCAAGGATCACAAGAACGCTAACTGGGAACTTTTTTTTGGCACTCTCTCAACGAATCTCCCCCGATTGCAACCTCTGCAAAATTCCCATCAAATAGATCTCTCTATTGACAATCTCTAACTTCCTTCATTTCAGAAGCATATAATGCCTGTGTTATCTAAAAAACTATAGATATCTACCGCCCTCCTCTGTCCCCTTTCTTTGTCAACCTTATAAAATCTAAAAGACATCTCTACCGCTCATTCCTCCGGACGAGAGACGCCTTTATTGAAATCGAATACAACCGTCAAGCTGCGTTAATTCGCCGGGAAATTAACCGTTTCAAAGAAACAAAAGAAAGTGGTCGGACACTACGTCCCAACTTGACATTCATCAAAGCCGATGTTTTCTTCATCTCGAAAATATCCCAAATATCCAAATTCTCCATAATCCTCGTTTCGATGAGAAGCATTTCCTATCATTGGAACGACAATCCGATAATTTCTCCCACCAAACGCAATTGATTTAATGAAAAATATATTTAACTGTTGCCTAGAATTGTGCTACTTTCCCAAGGACTGGAAATCAGTCACAACGATACTGATTACGAAGCCCAACAAAAAGCATACCTCTCCTGAGAACTACAGGCCTATATCCTTGCTTGATGTAGTAGTAGTGCCTTATTCGTGGGGGGTGGATGGTCGCATAAAATACCAGACCAGTAGGATTATTCACGATGGCTCGAAAAGTTTTTACTCGACTCGAAAATCAATGTCCACCAATCAGAATGTCGTAACATCACGAGATCGAACAATCCAAATGGTGTTCTATGGTTTCCGAGTAAAGTTAAAACTTTACTCGGAAAACCAGAATTTTTAAGAAGTAATTTAATAGAGTTATATCTCACAATAAGTTGAATTGATATTTTCGTATGTCATAACACCCAACTATGTAATTAATACTTGTAAATGAAACTTTGTTCAGTTGAGCTGAGTTGCTTTCAGATTATTGGTTCTGGCGTTTTCGATTCCCACTGTGTTCTTGGGTCGTTCGGAATCGGAGTTCAACTGCAGGTCCAAACAACGAAGCAATAATGAAAGTTCTCCTGTCGTGTTTTTTCTGTCATTTTTCATTAGTTTTCTGCTTGAAAATTTGATTTAATCTTTGAATATTGATGAAAGCATTATTGGTTGGAAAATCAATAAGTGAAAGAGTCATTCTCATAGTCAAATACTCTTCTGATTTTCCATTAGACTGTTTTTCAGAATGATATAGTTATATGCTGAGGACCGCTCCTCAGCACGATATGAAAATATCGTTTCAGAATACCGGTATTTTAATACCGACTCATCAGATTTTCTGTAAGTTTCTGCCCTGCCAGAAACAAATATTCTGTTACAGTTATTTATTCCGGGAATTATAAGTAGAGTATTCCGCAGTGTGAAAGGCTGGCTTATGGTTATTGCTTTCCTATCTTTTTACCAATAATTTTTAAGAAAACCTTCTCAAAGTAGGATGTGATATATCCAGTAAAACTTTTCTTTACTATATTGGTAAGTTCTTTATTGGTTATTCTAAGTGTACATTCCGTCAGTGAAAATGATTCCATTTGAGCCATTTTACATTTGTTGGATATGTAATGTATTGTTTGGAAGTGAGTATTTTGGAAAGATTATAAACGATTTGCTAATTGAACCTTAAAAAAGTACATTACATGACCTAGGAGAAGAGTTTGATGATTAGATAACTTGAACATCCTACAAAAAGGAATTATTATGAATATTCCTTGAATTGCTCAGTTTTTTATGAGAACTACGAAATGAATATATTTGTTTGCATCTGTAATATTTTCAATGTGTTGAAATATAAAATCTCGACAAGAATTTGAATGATCGCTTATGTCACCAGTAAAACACTCATTCGAAATTATATTAAGTAGATACGTTAAATACTTGAGAATGGGAATTACATAGTTCTCATAACAAGCACTTTTGAACCAGAGATATTTAAATAATAAGTAATTGTCCAGTTTGAAACTATTATAGTGATATTTCCGCACTTTTGATTGATTCGATGAAATAAAAACAGAATAAGCTTCCACTCTAAAAGTTGACTCAAATTTTATTTCAAATTAACTTCTAATTTCCAAGACCCTTCCACCTCGAACCATTTCACTGCTCAGTTTTATTGAACATAATTATTAAATTCATACAGTGTAACCATAAGCCCAGAGAAATTTATTTCATATTTTAACTTGCATTCTCCGTAATGTTTCATTATATGAATGATAAAAATTATTCAGATCCCAAATTTCTGAATCTCACTAATTTATTATCATTATACTTTTTCTCTTTGATATAAGATGCTTTTACGAATTAACTTCAAATAATACGGAATAAAATTAGTTTTCTTGTTTTATTTAAGTAATGCATCGATATTGATATACGTGCTTGAAACTGGCGACGGGTTTTCCAGACACCAGTTTGGCTAAAGTGCGTACACATGTCACGACACATTGGATCAACTACGGAATCGTATATTGCAAATGAATAACTGAATATCTATTATTTATTGGTTACTCATTTATTTCTGATTTGTTTTGTCGGAATTTTGAAGATGCTCCAATTCATTATTTTATTGTAAAATGTATAAAATTATTGAAACGTTATTTTCAATTTACAAAAAAGTATTATATTATACTTGGTGGAGATATCTCAC
This sequence comes from Henosepilachna vigintioctopunctata, assembly GCA_030704895.1. Taxonomy (NCBI): domain Eukaryota; kingdom Metazoa; phylum Arthropoda; class Insecta; order Coleoptera; family Coccinellidae; genus Henosepilachna; species Henosepilachna vigintioctopunctata. The sequence continues at coordinate 5,451 of JARQZJ010000057.1, read as the reverse complement.
TCATATAACGTTTGTATGAATTTTTGATTACAATCAAACACATATTCATGCTTTTTCAGAATTTGTTCGACCCGTTCAGGTGTAATTTCATTCCTTTGAAACATTTGAAATTTTGATTTTCTTTCTGAATACTGTTTTACTGAACTTACGGAACTTCAAGAAATTTTGATCAATATCTGTTGTAGTGAGAAGTAACGAATTTTTCTGATATATCTGTTGAATAATACTGCTAGGAATGCTATTGAAAAAAATTCACTAGAAATTCGATTAAGACATTCTTGAAAAATATTCAAAAATTTAATTTTTTTTTTCTACTGTACTGATTTTCACCGAGTCTTTTGACTAATTTCCTATGAGAATTTAAGTATTTTATAAGAGAACGTAATTTATATTTTCGCAAATAGGGGAGAAATTGTTCTGAACGTGGGTCCGCCCTAAAACGAGTATTTTGAGATTTTGAGTCCTTCATTTTAATTTGGATAATTTGATGAATATCTACTATTGAAAATCATGTATTTCCATGAAAATTTGTTTTCTATAAATTTGAAATAATGTGTTTTGATGAATATTTGGAGAAAGTCTCAATCTTAAAATGTAGAAAGAATGTGGCAAAATTTAAACAGAAATATTTTGTATCATTGTGGATGATGGTAATAGAATCAGATATGTGTTTATTGAACTTGAATTGTTTATAAATTGAATTCTTCTATTAACTACGGTTATTGATGAAACTGTTCGAATGTGTAGCCTTTATAGAAATAACTTATACTTTAAATGTTCTCAAATTTCGAATAATTCTTGATTTTTATTGTTAAAAATATGATTGGTATTTGAATGTTCACGGCCAATACTTCATGCGAACCCATTTCAGAAATAAAATGATTGTTAAATATTGGTAAACAAGCGATTCGAATTTCAATCGTCGATTTTCAACTAATCAGTGAAACAAAAAAGTTGTTCAACATACGTGCAACTTACTATCATTTGATTGCCTTCAACCCAAATGAGTGGCATCTCATTTAAGAGACGAGGCCTTTTAAATCTTATAACAAATTTAACAACGATAAAAATACACTTTTCTAGATCTACACATTTTTATTTAAAAATTGTAACATCTTTTCCACTATTACGATCCAGTGAATATGCACATCACAATTGTTGAATGAAACTCTGTAAATCTAGAAAACTTTGTGTTTATTATCATTTCAATTTTGATTGTTACTGTTTTCATGGTCGAATAATTGCTATTCTTTGAGTTTGTGTGACTTGTCTGCTTCTTAATTGTATTCACATATAAAGGGATTAATCAGGACCGGTGCAAGCTATGAGGACGCTTGTGGGCAAAATATAATTTCGCTCCACTTTCCTCTTTTGAGAAAAAATTATACAGAATATACTTTTAAAATTCAAACACTTGAACTTATGATTTACACTTTATTGACTACATAGCATGACGCGTTTCGTCGTTACAAACGACTTCTTCAGATGCTTACAGAATAATGAAGAAGTCGTTTGTAACGACCAAACGCGTCATGCTATGTAGTCAATAAAGTGTAAGTCATGAGTTCAAGTGTTTGAATTTAAATTTATATTCAGTTATAATGGATTTACATCAAGTAAACGCCACTACTATTAAATAAAAAAATACATATGTAGATATATGGAATATTCGTTTTTACTAATCTAATGATCCAATCACAAAATAATTTTTTTTAACGTAGGACCAGAATAAAAATGCATAGTAGTTACAAATGAATTAACTAGTGAAAAAGTTGGAAGAAAAAAATTTGTATACATAATAATAATAAAGTAATTTCACTTTATAGTTTTCAAAAAAGTGACCTTTATTGTACCAAAAGAAAGAAAACATAGAAACATCGTCAGAACTATTTCAAGAGCAAAAATGAAATATTTAAGAATATAGTTGTACAGTATTGATAGAGTTCTTCTGTATTATACTCTTAGGGTTCACGTTCCATGAGCAATCCATAAATCATTCTCTCAAATTGGTGAATGACTGTTACAGATTGATATCTCCTAAAATAGGTATTGAAGAATTTCATTGACATATATACTTCATCATATTCAGAACAAGTGTTAAATTATGCCGCGGATGCAAAAATGGTTGTTTTCGTCTCGTTATATTTCTACTTTTGTGTTGATCAAAATAAATTTTATTCTTATGTAGAAATAGCAGGCATTTAAATATGTATATCCCATTCAACGTCAGAATTTTATCCCTACAGAATGAACCCTACACGAGTTCATCAGTTTCATCTCCTAGCTGGTCCTCAGAGCAAATTTCTGCATGACAAATGACATTCAGTGAATATATCACAGAACAACGTCCTTCTGATTTAGATTTCAGGTTGAAATCTAAATGAATCACTGATAATTTTGTGCTGACAGCCATTTGTAGTCCATTTCCCTCGAGAGTAATGACCTAGGGCAGAAGGTTAGATTTACCTGTCTGAAAGGGAACACGATCTGTCTGATGACGTTCAAAAGAAGTCCATTCAAATTACGCTAGCATCTGATAGCTGTGAAACCAAGCTCATTGTTTTGTATGACATCAGCAAACTCGGTAGATGCTGTCGCACTATTTGTACCGACTACATCTAGAGTAATGCATTTGGGAGATTCTTGATGTATAAAACAAATAGAAGCAGCCCAAGAATACTAACTTGCGGTACTTCCTTTCTGGTACTCAACTTGTTGGACAGATGGAATCCATTTATTCAATTTTTTTCTTATTGTTCAAGATTTTTCAAATAGCTTTCAATTAATGCTAGTTGTTTGTTTCTTATACCATAGTTGTTCAGCTTTTCGAGAAGTCTATTACGATCGACACAGTCGAAAGCTTTGGTCAAGTTCACAAAAAGAGGAGTCGGAATATTACCGTTATCTAATGCTTCTAGTATTGTTTGGGCGAGCTTATAGATGGCCGTGTCTGTTTCTCTGTCTGGTGAAAACCCATGTTGACTTCTACAGTAAATTAAAAATTTTGTGCGGAATTTCAATAGCCTTTTTGCAAGTAGTTCCTCAAAAACTTTCGAGAGCGACTATTGGTCTATAGTTGTCATATTTTTATATATAGGTTTCAAAACTGCAATCTTCAGTGCGTCTGGAAAAATTCTCTATATGAAGGACATAGTGATTACGTATCTTAATGTCTACACAATATAAAAAATACTTTATTGCTCTTTTTATAACTTTGGAATTCGATCATGTCTATTTGCTAAAGAATTTTTCAAATAAAAATCATAGTATCATCTGCGAACAATCGTATAGAACATTTTTTCACATGCAAAACAATATCATTGATGTATAAGGAGAATAATAGTGACCGTACGCCAAAATCAACTCCAATACTGTCCGAAATAACACCATTGACTTTAACTTTTTGAGATCGCGAATGTAAATAAGAATTGAACCATTTGTTTACTGAACCTTCAAAACCAATTTAATTTAGTTTTTTCAACAGCAATGATCTACATAAAGTTTCGAACGCTCTTAATTGATGAATTATAATGGATAATTTACGGGAGGAAATGCAAAAAATCGATATATTTATTAGTTGAGAAAATAATTATAATAATTCGTTTTTTACCATTGTGGAAAAGTTTGATAATTTATCTTTTATTTGAAAATGGACAAGTTTTACATCGGTCATTCAGAGTACCTACAGCTTGCCGTTTTCATTACACACAGTATAATGTGTTATATCTGTTTTTCATTTTTGAATGAATTTTAAATTTGATATTTTCTTGGTTTATTGACAATTTATTGAAGTGAAAATTATAATCGGGCAGTTCAGTGAATAAAAATAATGTTTCATAATTAACTGGTTTTTGATTCTTATAAAGTAAAACTGGAAACAAAAATAATTCCGCTGGTTAAGTATTTTATAGCACAAAAATAGCAGTCACAATAAGAGAGAAATAACAAGAAAGTAAAATGAAAGTAAATTTCGTTTAAAATCCTATGCGGAATTATATTTTCCGATTTTTCTATTCTACTATTTCAATATTAGTCAATCTTGTTTTCGGCATACTAAAGTATACGAAGTAATTTAAAAAATGTAATAAATAATAATCATTGAAATTATCAGAAGTAATCAAAAAATATTGAATACAAAAAAATGTTTGCAATTGAAATGCAAAGAGCCGGGATAATTTTCTGGGTTATTCATTGTACATCGCGCTAGAATGTTTCTTCGTATTAAGTTCAATAGGGCCGGTCTCCTCTGCTTAGTCGGTAGAACTCCCGACTTTGGTGCGGTAGAACTCGGGTTCGAGCCCCGCTGAAGGCATGGGTGTTTGTGTTTGTCTATGATTTAATTAGTTTGAATAATGAAAAATGCTGGGTAATGTACATCGATTACAAGCCCAATGGCCGTTCGGAACCGACGTTAATTTGTAGGTCCACTGAATTAAAAAAAAGTTCAATAGTATGAAAAGTACACCCCACTTTCCACTATCTCTACCCATTCAAGGCAAGAATACGAGGACCTATCCAGTTCCAACGACGTAGAATGACGCGCATTCTATGGCTCGTGAAGAGACATGGATCGGCAAGTCCAGCTCCGGTAGCGGATCGTAGTCCAATAGGACCTAAAAGGAACTAGGAATTGAGAATCGAACGATCTAGTTCGCTTCTTTCGTGTCCGGATTCACTCCTTGGAAGTAGGGAGCCGATCTGGAATTACCGCTTATGCGAGAAAGTGAACATTGGAAAGTCGGGAAAATGAACATTAATATGTGGGTAAAGGAATGAACATCGACTGAACGCTGTACTTGGAATGTCGACCACTAACGCCATTTATTAATTATATTGAATACTGAAATTCAAACACTTGAACTTTTGATTTTACATATCATGTTGTCAATAAAGTGTAAATCAAAAGTTCAAGTGTTTGAATTTTAGTTTATATTCAATTAAAATGTACTGACATTAAGTGAACGCAAACACTATTAAATATTAAATTACCTCCACTTCGATAGATAGGTTTTACTGATGATGCAGACTACGTAGAAAATTAAATAGAGGACGGCCATATCTTGGATATGAACTGGACCTTCTTCAATTAAATTCTCCCAGTCTAAAGGGATCCTCTGAGAGAATTTTCAAGAATATAGATGTACAGTTTCAGTTGCAGCATATGCTACACTGCTTAATGCTTGATTAAGCTACGCTTTCCTTGAAATACGGTGCCGTCATTTATCGGGCGTGAAGTAACGGCGCTCACGTCAGTGTTGTGATAAAGGTGGGTAACTGTGCGATGAACATTGGTCTGTCTTCGATCAGAAACTGCCTTTTATTCACCAAATTTTATTTCATCTGCCTCGAAAATATATGGATTATATATATATATATATATATATATATATATATATATATATATATCCATATTATTAATTACTTGTTGTAATTAAAGTTTTTATGTTTAAA